>JAKOOJ010000010.1:33301558-33304058 GCA_022577455.1 Arizona elegans | reverse complement strand
TCCATCCATCCATCCATCAATCAAATCAATCTATCGTTCTATCTATCCATCCTGTATCTATCAAACATCATACATCGTTTATCTCTATCTATCTATCTATCTATCGTCCTATCTATCTATTCATCCATCCATCCTCTATCTATATATCCTACCAGTATCTATATATGATCCATCTATCTCTCTATCTATCCATCCTGTATCTATCTTTCATACTTCATATATCGTCTATCTCTATCTATCTATCTATCTATCTATCTATCTATCTATCCATCTATCTATCCATCTATCTATCTATTCATCCATCCATCCTGTATCTATCTATCTATCCATCCAGTATCTATCTATGATCTATGATCCATCCATCCATCCATCAATCTATCTATCATCTATCTATCGTACTATCTATCTATCTATCTATCTATCTATCTATCTATCTATCTATTCATCCATCCATCCTGTATCTATCTATCTATCCATTCAGTATCTATCTATGATCCATCTATCTATCTATCTATCTTTCTTTCTTTCCATCCAATATCTATCTATGATCTATGATCCATCCATCCATCAATCCTCTATCTATCATCTATCTATCGTACTATCTATCTATCTATCTATCTATCTATCTATTCATCCATCCATCCTGTATCTATCTATCTATCCATTCAGTATCTATCTATGATCCATCTATCTATCTATCTATCTATCTATCTATCTATCTATCTATCTATCCATCCAGTATCTATCTATGATCCATCTATCAATCTATCTATCTATCTATCTATCTATCTATCTATCTATCCATCCTGTATCTATCTATCATATATCGTCTATCGTCTATCTCTATCTATCTATCTATCTATCTATCTATCTATCTATCTATCTATCTATCCTGTATCTATCATCTATCTATCTATCATTTATCATCTATCATCCTATCTATCTACCATCTATCATCTATCTCTATCTATCTATCTATCTATCTATCTTTCATCTATCTATCTATCTATCTATCTATCTATCTATCTATCTATCTATCTATCTAGTTATTTATCCATCGATCCATCCATCCATACAGCCATCTATCTATCTATCTTTCTTTCTTTCTATCTATCTATCTATATATCTATCTATCTATCTACCTATCCATCTAGTTATTTACCCATCTATCCATCCATCTCTCTCTCTCTGTTTATCCATCTATCCATCCATCTCTCTCTCTGTTTATCTATCTATCCATCCATATCTATCTATCTATCTATCTATCTATCTATCTATCTACCTATCCATCTTCTATCTATCCATCCATACATCCATACAGCTATCATTCTATCTATCTATCTATCTATCTATCCATCTATCTATCTATCTATCCATCCAGTATCTATCTATGATCCATCTATCTATCTATCTATCCATCCATCCATCTATCTATCTATCTATCTATCCATCCATCCATCCATCCTGTATCTATCTATCATACATCATATATCGTCTATCTATCTCTCTATCTATCTATTCATCCATCCACTATCTATCTATCTATTCATCCATCCATCCTGTACCTATCTATATATCCATCCAGTATCTATCTATGATCCATCCATCTATCTATCTATCTATCCATCTATCCTGTATCTATCTATCTATCTATCTATCTATTCATCCATCCATCCTGCATCTATCAATCCATCCTCTATCTATCATCTATCATCTATCATCTATCATCTATCTATCTATCTATCTATCTATCTAACCATCCATCCTGTATCTATCTATCATCCATCATATATTGTCTATCTATCTCGCTATCTATCTATTCATCCATCCGCTATCTATCTATCTATTCATCCATCCATCCTGTATCTATCTATATATCCATCCAGTATCTATCTATGATCCATCCATCTATCTATCTATCTATCTATCTATCTATCTATCTATCTATCTATCCATCTATCCTTTATCTATCTATCTATCTATCTATTCATCCATCCATCCTGCATCTATCAATCCATCCAGTATCTATCTATGATCCATCCATCCATCCATCCATCCATCCATCCATCCATCCATCAAATCAATCTATCGTTCTATCTATCCATCCTGTATCTATCATACATCATACATCGTCTATCTCTATCTATCTATCTATCTATCTATCTATCTATCTATCATCTATCATCTATCGTCCTATCTATCTATCCATCCTATATCTATCTACCATCTATCGTCTATCTCTATCTATCTATCTATGTATCTATCTATCTATCTATCTATCTATCTTTCTGTCCATCCAATATCTATGATCTATGATCCATCCATCCATCCAACCTCTATCTACCAACTATCTATCGTCCTATCTATCTATCTATCTATCTATCTATCTATCTATCTATCTATCTATCTATTCATCCATCCATCCTGTATCTATCTATCTATCCATCCAGTATCTATCTATGATCCATCAATCTATCTATCTATCTATCTATCTATCTAT
>JAKOOJ010000010.1:33289058-33291558 GCA_022577455.1 Arizona elegans | reverse complement strand
ATCTATCTCTATCTATCTATCTATCTATCCATCCATCCATCTATCCTGTATCTATCTATCTATCTATCTATCTATCTATCTATCTATCTATTCATCTATCCATCCTGTATCTATCTATCCATCCAGTATCTGTCTATGATCCATAAATCTATCTATCTATCTATCCATCTATCTATCTATCTATCTATCTATCTATCTATCTATCTATCTATCTAACCATCCATCCTGTATCTATCTATCATCCATCATATATCGTCTATCTATCTATTCATCCATCCATCCTGTATCTATCTATCTATCCATCCAGTATCTATCTATCCATCCAGTATCTATCTATGATCCATCTATCTATCTATCTATCTATCTATCTATCTATCTATCTATCTATCTATCTATCTAACCATCCATCCTGTATCTATCTATCATCCATCATATATCGTCTATCTATCTATTCATCCATCCATCCTGTATCTATCTATCTATCCATCCAGTATCTATCTATCCATCCAGTATCTATCTATCATCCATCTATCTATCTATCTATCTATCTATCTATCTATCTATCTATCTATCTATCCATCCTGTATCTATGATCTATGATCCATCAATCCATCAATCAATCAATCTATCTATCTATCTATCTATCTATCCTGTATCTATCATCTATCATCTATATATCTATCATCTATCTTCTATCGTCCTATCTATCTATCTATCTATCTATCTATCTATCTATCTATCGTCTTATCTATCTATCTATACATCCTATATCTATCTACCATCTATCATCTATCTCTATCTATCTATCTATCTATCTATCTTTCATCTATCTATCTATCTATCTATCTATCTATCTATCTATCTATCCATCCAATATCTATCTATGATCTATGATCCATCCATCAATGAATCAATCTATCTATACTTCCATCCTCTATCTATCTATCTATTCATCCATCCATCCTGTATCTATCTATCTATCCATCCAGTATCTATCTATCTATCCATCCAGTATCTATCTATGATCCATCTATCTATCTATCTATCTATCTATCTATCCATCTATCCTGTATCTATCTATCTATCTATCTATCTATTCATCCATCCATCCTGCATCTATCAATCCATCCAGTATCTATCTATGATCCATCCATCCATCCATCCATCCATCCATCAATCAAATCAATCTATCGTTCTATCTATCCATCCTGTATCTATCAAACATCATACATCGTTTATCTCTATCTATCTATCTATCGTCCTATCTATCTATCTGTCCATGCATCCTCTATCTATCTATCTATTCATCCATCCATCCTCTATCTATATATCCATCCAGTATCTATATATGATCCATCTATCTCTCTATCTATCCATCCTGTATCTATCTTTCATACTTCATATATCGTCTATCTCTATCCATCTATCTATCTATCTATCTATCTATCTATCTATCCATCTATCTATCCATCTATCTATCTATTCATCCATCCATCCTGTATCTATCTATATATCCATCCAGTATCTATCTATGATCCATCTATCAATCAATCAATCAATCAATCTATCTATCTATCTATCTATCTATCTATCTATCTATCTATCTATCTATCGATCTATTCATCCATCCATCCTGTATCTATCTATCTATCCATCCAGTATCTATCTATGATCCATCAATCTATCTATCTATCTATCTATCTATCTATCTATCTATCTATCTATCCATCCAGTATCTATCTATCTATCTATCTATCTATCTATCTATCTATCTATCTAACCATCCATCCTGTATCTATCTATCATACATCATATATTGTCTATCTATCTCGCTATCTATCTATTCATCCATCCGCTATCTATCTATCTATTCATCTATCCATCCTGTATCTATCTATCAATCCATCCAGTATCTATCTATCTATCCATCCAGTATCTATCTATGATCCATCTAACTATCTATCTATCTATCTATCTATCTATCTATCTATCCATCCTGTATCTATCTATCATATATCGTCTATCGTCTATCTCTATCTATCTATCTATGTATCTATCTATCTATCTATCTATTCATCCATCCTCTATCTATCTATCTATCTATCCATCCATCCATCTATCCTGTATCTATCTACCTATCTATCTATCTATCCATCCATCCTGTATCTATCTATCATCTACCATCTATCATCTATCTATCTATCTATCTATCTATCTATCTATCTATCTATCTATCTATCTACCCATCCAATATCAATCTATGATCTATGATCCATCCATCAATGAATCAATCTATCTATACTTCCATCCTCTATCTATCTATCTATTCATCCATCCATCCTGTATCTATCTATCTATCCATCCAGTATCTATCTATCTATCCATCCAGTATCTATCTATGATCCATCTATCTATCTATCTATCTATCTATCTATCTATCTATCTATCTAACCAACCATCCATCCTGTATCTATCTATCATACATCATATATCGTCTATC
>JAKOOJ010000010.1:33241558-33244058 GCA_022577455.1 Arizona elegans | reverse complement strand
TCGTCTATCGTCTATCTCTATCTATCTATCTATGTATCTATCTATCTATCTATCTATTCATCCATCCTCTATCTATCTATCTATCTATCCATCCATCCATCTATCCTGTATCTATCTACCTAACTATCTATCTATCCATCCATCCTGTATCTATCTATCTATCTATCTATCTATATCTATCTATCTATCTATCCATCCAATATCTATCTATGATCTATGATCCATCCATCAATGAATCAATCTATCTATACTTCCATCCTCTATCTATCTATCTATTCATCCATCCATCCTGTATCTATCTATCTATCCATCCAGTATCTATCTATCTATCCATCCAGTATCTATCTATGATCCATCTATCTATCTATCTATCTATCTATCTATCTATCTATCTATCTATCTAACCAACCATCCATCCTGTATCTATCTATCATACATCATATATCGTCTATCTCTATCTATCTCTCTATCTATCTATTCATCCATCCGGTATCTATCTATCTATCTATTCATCCATCCATCCTGAATCTATCTATCTATCCATCCAATATCTATCTATGATCCATCCATCTATCTATCTATCTATCTATCTATCTATCTATCTATCTATCCATCCTGTATCTATCTATCTATCCATCCAGTATCTATGATCTATGATCCATCCATCAATCAATCTATCAATCTATCTATCTATCTATCTATCTATCTATCTATCTATCTATCTATCCTGTATCTATCATATATCATCTATCTCTATCTATCTATCTATCTATCTATCCATCCATCCATCTATCCTGTATCTATCTATCTATCTATCTATCTATCTATCTATCTATCTATTCATCCATCCATCCTGTATCTATCTATCCATCCAGTATCTATCTATGATCCATCAATCTATCTATCTATCTATCTATCTATCTATCTATCTATCTATCTATCCATCCATCCATCCATCCATCCATCCATCTATCTATCTATCTATCTATCTATCTATCTATCTATCTATCTAACCATCCATCCTGTATCTATCTATCATACATCATATATTGTCTATCTATCTCGCTATCTATCTATTCATCCATCCGCTATCTATCTATCTATTCATCCATCCATCCTGTATCTATCTATATATCCATCCAGTATCTATCTATGATCCATCCATCTATCTATCTATCTATCTATCTATCCATCTATCCTGTATCTATCTATCTATCTATCTATTCATCCATCCATCCTGCATCTATCAATCCATCCAGTATCTATCTATGATCCATCCATCCATCCATCCATCCATCCATCAATCAAATCAATCTATCGTTCTATCTATCCATCCTGTATCTATCAAACATCATACATCGTTTATCTCTATCTATCTATCTATCTATCGTCCTATCTATCTATTCATCCATCCATCCTCTATCTATATATCCTACCAGTATCTATATATGATCCATCTATCTCTCTATCTATCCATCCTGTATCTATCTTTCATACTTCATATATCGTCTATCTCTATCTATCTATCTATCTATCTATCTATCTATCTATCTATCCATCTATCTATCCATCTATCTATCTATTCATCCATCCATCCTGTATCTATCTATCTATCCATCCAGTATCTATCTATGATCTATGATCCATCCATCCATCCATCAATCTATCTATCATCTATCTATCGTACTATCTATCTATCTATCTATCTATCTATCTATCTATCTATCTATTCATCCATCCATCCTGTATCTATCTATCTATCCATTCAGTATATATCTATGATCCATCTATCTATCTATCTATCTATCTTTCTTTCTTTCCATCCAATATCTATCTATGATCTATGATCCATCCATCCATCAATCCTCTATCTATCATCTATCTATCGTACTATCTATCTATCTATCTATCTATCTATCTATCTATCTATCTATTCATCCATCCATCCTGTATCTATCTATCTATCCATTCAGTATCTATCTATGATCTATCTATCTATCTATCTATCTATCTATCTATCTATCTATCTATCTATCCATCCAGTATCTATCTATGATCCATCTATCAATCTATCTATCTATCTATCTATCTATCTATCTATCTATCTATCTATCCATCCTGTATCTATCTATCATATATCGTCTATCGTCTATCTCTATCTATCTATCTATCTATCTATCTATCTATCTATCTATCTATCCTGTATCTATCATCTATCATCTATCTATCTATCATTTATCATCTATCATCCTATCTATCTACCATCTATCATCTATCTCTATCTATCTATCTATCTATCTATCTTTCATCTATCTATCTATCTATCTATCTATCTATCTATCTATCTATCTAGTTATTTATCCATCGATCCATCCATCCATACAGCCATCTATCTATCTATCTTTCTTTCTTTCTATCTATCTATCTATATATCTATCTATCTATCTACCTATCCATCTAGTTATTTACCCATCTATCCATCCATCTCTCTCTCTCTGTT
>JAKOOJ010000010.1:33159058-33164058 GCA_022577455.1 Arizona elegans | reverse complement strand
TCAATCTATTGTTCTATCTATCCATCCTGTATCTATCATACATCATACATCGTCTATCTCTATCTATCTATCTATCTATCTATCTATCGTCCTATCTATCTATCTATCTATCCATCCATCCTCTATCTATCTATTCATCCATCCATCCTGTATCTATCTATCCATCCAGTATCTATCTATGATCTATGATCCATCCATCAATCTATCTATCTATCTATCCTTCCATCCTCTATCTATCTATCTATCTACCTATCTACCTATCTACCTATCTACCTATCTATCATCTATCGTCCTATCTATCTATCATCCATCGTCCTATCTATCTATCTATGTATCTAGCTATCTATCTAGCTATCTATCTGTCGTCTTATCTATCTATCGTCCTATCTATCTATCCATCCTGTATCTATCTACCATCTATCATCTATATCTATCTATCTATCTATCTATCTATCTATCTATCTATCTATCTATCTTTCATCTACCTATCTATCTATCTATCTCTCCATCCAATATCTATCTATGATCTATGATCCATCCATCAATGAATCAATCTATCTATACTTCCATCCTCTATCTATCTATCTATTCATCCATCCATCCTGTATCTATCTATCTATCCATCCAGTATCTATCTATCCATCCAGTATGTATCTATGATCCATCTATCTATCTATCTATCTATCTATCTATCTATCTATCTATCTATCTATCTATCTATTCATCCATCCATCCTGCATCTATCAATCCATCCAGTATCTATCTATGATTCATCCATCCATCCATCCATCAATCAATCAAATCAACCTATCGTTCTATCTATCCATCCTGTATCTATCATACATCATACATCGTCTATCTCTATCTATCTATCGTCCTATCTATCTATCTATCTATCCACCCATCCTCTATCTATCTATTCATCCATCCATCCTGTATCTATCTATATATCCATCCAGTATCTATATATGATCCATCTATCTCTCTATCTATCCATCCTGTATCTATCTTTCATACCTCATATATCGTCTATCTCTATCTATCTATCTATCTATCCATCTATCTATTCATCCATCCGTCCTGTATCTATCTATCCATCCAGTATCTATCTATGATCTATGATCCATCCATCAATCTATCTATCTATCTATCCTTCCATCCTCTATCTATCTATCTACCTATCTACCTATCTACCTATCTACCTATCTACCTATCTATCATCTATCGTCCTATCTATCTATCATCCATCGTCCTATCTATCTATCTATCTATCTATCTATCTATCTATCGTCTTATCTATCGTCCAATCTATCTATCCATCCTGTATCTATCTACCATCTATCATCTATCTCTATCTATCTATCTATCTATCTATCTATCTTTCATCTATCTATCTATCTATCTATCCATCTTGTATCTATCTATCTATCCATCCAGTATCTATGATCTATGATCCATCAATCAATCTATCTATCTATCTATCTATCCTGTATCTATCATATATCATCTATCTCTATCTATCTATCTATCTATCTGTCCATCCATCCATCTATCCTGTATCTATCTATCTATCTATCTATCTATCTATCCATCCATCCTGTATCTATCTATCTATCTATCTATCTATCTATCTATCTATCCATCCATCCATCTATCCTGTATCTATCTATCTATCTATCCATCCTGTATCTATCTATCATACATCGTCTATCGTCTATCGTCTATCTCTATCTATGTATCTCTCTATCTATCTATCTATTCATCCATCCTGTATCTATCTATCTATCTATCAATCTATCTATCTATCTATCTATCCATCCATCCATCTATCCTGTATCTATCTATCTATCTATCCATCCTGTATCTATCTATCATACATCGTCTATCGTCGATCTCTATCTATCTATCTATTTATCTATCTATCTATCTATCCATCCATCCTGTATCTATCTATCATCTACCATCTATCATCTATCTCTATCTATCTATCTATCTATCTTTCATCTATCTATCTATCTATCTATCTATCTATCCATCTATCTATCCATCTATCCTGTATCTATCTATCTATCTATCTATCTATCTATCTATCCATCCTGTATCTATCATACATCATACATCGTCTATCTCTATCTATCTATCTATGTATCTATCTATCCATCTATCTATCTATCTATCTTTCTGTCCATCCAACATCTATGATCTATGATCCATCCATCCATCCAACCTCTATCTACCATCTATCTATCTATCTATCTATCTATCTATCGTCCTATCTATCTATCTATCCATCCATCCTCTATCTATCTATTCATCCATCCATCCTGTATCTATCTATATATCCATCCAGTATCTATATATGATCCATCTATCTCTCTATCTATCCATCCTGTATCTATCTTTCATACCTCATATATTGTCTATCTCTATCTATCTATCTATCTATCTATCTATCCGTCTATCTATTCATCCATCCGTCCTGTATCTATCTATCCATCCAGTATCTATCTATGATCTATGATCCATCCATCAATCTATCTATCTATCTATCCTTCCATCCTCTATCTACCTATCTACCTATCTACCTATCTACCTATCTACCTATCTATCATCTATCGTCCTATCTATCTATCATCCATCGTCCTATCTATCTATGTATCTATCTATCTATCTATCTATCTATCTATCTATCTATCTATCTATCGTCTTATCTATCGTCCTATCTATCTATCCATCCTGTATCTATCTACCATCTATCATCTATATCTATCTATCTATCTATCTATCTATCTATCTATCTATCTATCTGTCTATCTATCTTTCATCTACCTACCTATCTATCTATCTATCTGTCCATCCAATATCTATCTATGATCTATGATCCATCCATCAATGAATCAATCTATCTATACTTCCATCCTCTATCTATCTATCTATTCATCCATCCATCCTGTATCTATCTATCTATCCATCCAGTATCTATCTATCTATCCATCCAGTATCTATCTATCTATCCATCCAGTATCTATCTATGATCCATCTATCTATCTATCTATCTATCTATCTATCTATCTATCTATCTATCCATCCATCCTGTATCTATCTATCATACATCATATATCGTCTACCTAACTATTCATCCATCCATCCTGTATCTATCTATCTATCCATCCAGTATCTATCTATCTATCCATCCAGTATCTGTCTATGATCCATCTATCTATCTATCTATCTATCTATCTATCTATCTATCTATCTAAGCATCCATCCTGTATCTATCTATCATACATCATATATCGTCTATCTCTATCTATCTCTCTATCTATCTATTCATCCATCCGCTATCTATCTATCTATTCATCCATTCATCCTGTATCTATCTATATATCCATCCAGTATCTATCTATCTTGCCATCCAGTATCTATCTATGATCCATCTATCTATCTATCTATCTATCTATCTATCTATCTATCTATCTATCCATCCTGTATCTATGATCTATGATCCATCAATCAATCAATCTATCTATCTATCTATCATCTATCATCTATCTATCTATCATCTATCATCTATCGTCCTATCTATCTATCTATCTATCTATCTATCTATCTATCTATCTATCTATCGTCTTATCTATCGTCCTATCTATCTATCCATCCTATATCTATCTACCATCTATCATCTATCTCTATCTATCTATCTTTCATCTATCTATCTATCTATCTATCTATCAATCTATCCATCCAATATCTATCTATGATCTATGATCCATCCATCAATGAATCAATCTATCTATACTTCCATCCTCTATCTATCTATCTATTCATCCATCCATCCTGTATCTATCTATATATCCATCCAGTATCTATATATGATCCATCTATCTATCTATCCATCCTGTATCTATCTTTCATACTTCATATATCGTCTATCTCTATCTATCTATCTATCTATCTATCTATCTATCTATCTATCCTGTATCTATCATATATCATCTATCTCTATCTATCTATCTATCCATTTATCTATCTATTCATCTATCCATCCTGTATCTATCTATCTATCCATCCAGTATCTATCCATCCAGTATCTATCTATGATCTATGATCCATCCATCCATCCATCAATCTATCTATCCGTCCATCCTCTATCTATCAACTATCTATCTATCAATCTATCTATCTATCTATCGCAGAGTTTCAGGCCCAGGGTCTGCGGCTGATGTTATGTAATGCCAGGTCGGTGGTTAATAAAGCCCCCCTCATTTGTGATCTTATTTCGGAGGGGGGTGCGGACCTGGCAGGTATTACGGAGACCTGGTTGGGCCAAGGGGGGGGGTCCCCCTCGTCGAAATGTGCCCGCCAGGTTTCCGTGCATTTCATCAGCCAAGGGCCCAGGGGAGGGGTGGGGGAGTGGCGGTGATTATTAGGGAAAGTCTTTGTCCAAGGGAGACCACTGTTCCTCAGATAGCCGGATGTGAGTCCCTTTGTGTGAAGTGGGGCCGTGGGGTGCAGATGGGTTTGCTGGCCACGTACCTGGCTCCCTGCCACGTGGCAGCGACCCTGCCCGAGCTACTCGACGTCATTGCCGGGGTGGCGGTTGATACCCCCAGACTTATTGTCATGGGGGATTTCAACCTTCCATCTGCGGGTGAGACGTCAGAGGTGGCTCGGGAGTTCAGGGCTTCCATGACGGCCATGGACCTGACCCAGGTAGTTCAAGGCCCCACTCACATAGGGGGACACACTCTGGACTTGATTTTTATCTCTGGTCAGTGGTTGAATGATCTTGGTAGAGGGGATCTAGACATTAAACCCTTGTCATGGATAGATCATTCGCTCCTTCACCTGGACTTTCCTACCGCTTCCCCCCACCGCAGGGAGACGGAACCGACCAGATGGTTCCGTCCCAGGCGCCTGATGGACCCCGAAAGGTTCCTGACGGAGCTTGGGCCGTTTCCTGAGACTCTGACACACGACTCGACTGAAGAGCTGGTGGC